>CM028362.1:56356382-56384051 GCA_016624345.1 Platycodon grandiflorus
CCTGGCATCAACAATCAATCTATATTGACTCTTGTTTATCATTTGTAATAAAAGACTTTTGATCTCTAAAAGGATCCACAAAGCTTCAACAATAAATCTCTATTGAGGACTTGTTTATCCTTTAAAAGCAAGTCTTTTGATCATCTAAAAGGATCCTCAAAGCTTCCACAATCAATCTCTATTGTGCTCTTGTTTATCCTTTGAAAGCAAGTCTTTTGATCATCTATAAGGATCCACAAAGATTCCAACATTCAATCTCTATTGTGCTCTTGTTTATCCTTTGAAAGCAAGTCTTTTGATCATCTAAAAGAATCACAAAGCTTCCAATAATCAACCATATTGAGCACTTGTTTATCCTTTGTAAACAAGTCTTTTGAACCTCTAAAAGGATCCTCAAAGCTTCCAACAATCAATCTCTATTGAGCTCTTGTTGTTTATCCTTTAAAACAAGTCTTTTGATCCTCTAAAAGGATCCACAAAAATCCAACAATCAATCTATATTGAGCTCTTGTTTATCATTTGTAATAAGACTTTTGATCCTCTAAAAGGATCCACAAAGCTTCAACAATAAATCTCTATTGAGGACTTGTTTATCCTTTAAAACAAGTCTTTTGATCATCTAAAAGGATCGTCAAAGCTTCCCACAATCAATCTCTATTGCGCTCTTGTTTATCCTTTGAAAAAGTCTTTTGATCATCTATAAGGATCCACAAAGATTCCAACATTCAATCTCTATTGTGCTCTTGTTTATCCTTTGAAAGCAAGTCTTTTGATCATCTAAAAGAATCCACAAAGCTTCCAATAATCAACCACTATTGAGCACTTGTTTATCCTTTGTAAACAAGTCTTTTGGAACCTCTAAAAGGATCCTCAAAGAATCCAAACAATCAATCTCTATTGAGCTCTTGTTTATCCTTTAAAAACAAGTCTTTGATCTCTAAAAGGATCCACAAAGCACCAATCAATCTATTGAGCTCTTGTTTATCATTTGTAATAAAGACTTTTGATCCTCTAAAAGGATCCACAAAGCTTCCACAATCAATCTCTATTGAGGACTCTTGTTTATCCTTTAAACAAGTCTGATCCTCTAAAAGGATCATCAAAGCTTCCCAAAATCACCTCATGTTTCTTTGTTTATCCTTTGAAAGCAAGTCTTTTGATCATCTAAAAGGATCCACAAAGCTTCCAATATTCAATCTCTATTGTGCTCTTGTTTATCCTTGAAAGCAAGTCTTTTGATCATCTATAAGGATCCACAAAGATTCCAACATTCAATCTCTATTGTGCTCTTGTTTATCCTTTGAAAGCAAGTCTTTTGATCATCTAAAAGAATCCACAAAGCTTCCAATAATCAACCACTATTGAGCACTTGTTTATCCTTTGTAAACAAGTCTTTTGAACCTCTAAAAGGATCCTCAAAGCTTCCAACAATCAATCTCTATTGAGCTCTTGTTTATCCTTTAAAAACAAGTCTTTTGATCCTCTAAAAGGATCCACAAAGAATCCAACAATCAATCTATATTGAGCTCTTGTTTATCATTTGTAATAAAGACTTTTGATCTCTAAAAGGATCCACAAAGCTTCCAACAATAAATCTCTATTGAGGACTTGTTTATCCTTTAAAAACAAGTCTTTTGATCATCTAAAAGGATCGTCAAAGCTTCCCACAATCAATCTCTATTGCGCTCTTGTTTATCCTTTGAAAGCAAGTCTTTTGATCATCTATAAGGATCCACAAAGATTCCAACATTCAATCTCTATTGTGCTCTTGTTTATCCTTTGAAAGCAAGTCTTTTGATCATCTAAAGAATCCACAAAGCTTCCAATAATCAACCACTATTGAGCACTTGTTTATCCTTTGTAAACAAGTCTTTTGAACCTCTAAAAGGATCCTCAAAGCTTCCAACAATCAATCTCTATTGAGCTCTTGTTTATCCTTTAAAACAAGTCTTTTGATCCTCTAAAAGGATCCACAAAGCATCCAACAATCAATCTATATTGAGCTCTTGTTTATCATTTGTAATAAAGACTTTTGATCCTCTAAAAGGATCCACAAAGCTTCCAACAATAAATCTCTATTGAGGACTTGTTTATCCTTTAAAAACAAGTCTTTTGATCATCTAAAAGGATCACAAAGCTTCCCACAATCAATCTCTATTGCGCTCTTGTTTATCCTTTGAAAGCAAGTCTTTTGATCATCTATAAGGATCCACAAAGATTCCAACATTCAATCTCTATTGTGCTCTTGTTTATCCTTTGAAAGCAAGTCTTTTGATCATCTAAAAGAATCCACAAAGCTTCCAATAATCAACCACTATTGAGCACTTGTTTATCCTTTGTAAACAAGTCTTTGAACCTCTAAAAGGATCCTCAAAGCTTCCAACAATCAATCTCTATTGAGCTCTTGTTTATCCTTTAAAAACAAGTCTTTTGATCCTCTAAAAGGATCCACAAAGCATCCAACAATCAATCTATATTGAGCTCTTGTTTATCATTTGTAATAAAGACTTTTGATCCTCTAAAAGGATCCACAAAGCTTCCAACAATAAATCTCTATTGAGGACTTGTTTATCCTTTAAAACAAGTCTTTTGATCATCTAAAAGGATCGTCAAAGCTTCCCACAATCAATCTCTATTGCGCTCTTGTTTATCCTTTAAAAGCAAGTCTTTTGATCATCTATAAGGATCCACAAAGATTCCAACATTCAATCTCTATTGTGCTCTTGTTTATCCTTTGAAAGCAAGTCTTTTGATCATCTAAAAGAATCCACAAAGCTTCCAATAATCAACCACTATTGAGCACTTGTTTATCCTTTGTAAACAAGTCTTTTGAACCTCTAAAAGGATCCTCAAAGCTTCCAACAATCAATCTCTATTGAGCTCTTGTTTATCCTTTAAAAACAAGTCTTTTGATCCTCTAAAAGGATCCACAAAGCATCCAACAATCAATCTATATTGAGCTCTTGTTTATCATTTGTAATAAAGACTTTTGATCCTCTAAAAGGATCCACAAAGCTTCCAACAATAAATCTCTATTGAGGACTTGTTTATCCTTTAAAACAAGTCTTTTGATCATCTAAAAGGATCACAAAGCTTCCCACAATCAATCTCTATTGCTCTTGTTTATCCTTTGAAAGCAAGTCTTTTGATCATCTATAAGGATCCACAAAGATTCCAACATTCAATCTCTATTGTTCTCTTGTTTATCCTTTGAAAGCAAGTCTTTTGATCATCTAAATGAATCCACAAAGCTTCCAATAATCAACCACTATTGAGCACTTGTTTATCCTTTGTAAACAAGTCTTTTGAACCTCTAAAAGGATCCTCAGAGCTTCCAACAATCAATTTCTATTGAGCTCTTGTTTATCCTTTAAAAACAAGTCTTTTGATCCTCTAAAAGGATCCACAAAGCATCCAACAATCAATCTATATTGAGCTCTTGTTTATCATTTGTAATAAAGACTTTTGATCCTCGAAAAGGATCCACAAAGCTTCCAACAATAAATCTCTATTGAGGACTTGTTTATCCTCTAAAAACAAGTCTTTTGGTCATCTAAAAGGATCATCAAAGCTTCCCACAATCAATCTTTATTGTGCTCTTGTTTATCCTTTGAAAGCAAGTCTTTTGATCATCTATAAGGATCCACAAAGATTCCAACATTCAATCTCTATTGTGCTTTTGTTTATCCTTTAAAAGCAAGTCTTTTGATCATCTATAAGGATCCACAAAGATTCCAATATTCAATCTCTATTGTGCTCTTGTTTATCCTTTGAAAGCAAGTATTTTGATCATCTAAAAGAATCCACAAAGCTTCCAATAATCAACCACTATTGAGCACTTGTTTATCCGTTGTAAACAAGTCTTTTGAACCTCTAAAAGGATCCTCAAAGCTTCCAACAATCAATCTCTATTGAGCTCTTGTTTATCCTTTAAAACAAGTCTTTTGATCCTCTAAAAGGATCCACAAAGCATCCAACAATCAATCTATATTGAGCTCTTGTTTATCATTTGTAATAAAGACTTTTGATCCTCTAAAAGGATCCACAAAGCTTCCAACAATAAATCTCTATTGAGGACTTGTTTATCCTTTAAAACAAGTCTTTTGATCATCTAAAAGGATCCACAAAGCTTCCCACAATCAATCTCTATTGTGCTCTTGTTTATCCTTTGAAAGCAAGTCTTTTGATCATCTATAAGGATCCACAAAGATTCCAACATTCAATCTCTATTGTGCTCTTGTTTATCCTTTGAAAGCAAGTCTTTTGATCATCTAAAAGAATCCACAAAGCTTCCAATAATCAACCACTATTGAGCACTTGTTTATCCTTTGTAAACAAGTCTTTTGAACCTCTAAAAGGATCCTCAAAGCTTCCAACAATCAATCTCTATTGAGCTCTTGTTTATCCTTTAAAAACAAGTCTTTTGATCCTCTAAAAGGATCCACAAAGCATCCAACAATCAATCTATATTGAGCTCTTGTTTATCATTTGTAATAAAGACTTTTGATCCTCTAAAAGGATCCACAAAGCTTCCAACAATAAATCTCTATTGAGGACTTGTTTATCCTTTAAAAACAAGTCTTTTGATCATCTAAAAGGATCACAAAGCTTCCCACAATCAATCTCTATTGCGCTCTTGTTTATCCTTTGAAAGCAAGTCTTTTGATCATCTATAAGGATCCACAAAGATTCCAACATTCAATCTCTATTGTGCTCTTGTTTATCCTTTGAAAGCAAGTCTTTTGATCATCTAAAAGAATCCACAAAGCTTCCAATAATCAACCACTATTGAGCACTTGTTTATCCTTTGTAAACAAGTCTTTTGAACCTCTAAAAGGATCCTCAAAGCTTCCAACAATCAATCTCTATTGAGCTCTTGTTTATCCTTTTAAAACAAGTCTTTTGATCCTCTAAAAGGATCCACAAAGCATCCAACAATCAATCTATATTGAGCTCTTGTTTATCATTTGTAATAAAGACTTTTGATCCTCTAAAAGGATCCACAAAGCTTCCAACAATAAATCTCTATTGAGGACTTGTTTATCCTTTAAAAACAAGTCTTTTGATCATCTAAAAGGATCAAAAGCTTCCCACAATCAATCTCTATTGCGCTCTTGTTTATCCTTTGAAAGCAAGTCTTTTGATCATCTATAAGGATCCACAAAGATTCCAACATTCAATCTCTATTGTGCTCTTGTTTATCCTTTGAAAGCAAGTCTTTTGATCATCTAAAAGAATCCACAAAGCTTCCAATAATCAACCACTATTGAGCACTTGTTTATCCTTTGTAAACAAGTCTTTTGAACCTCTAAAAGGATCCTCAAAGCTTCCAACAATCAATCTCTATTGAGCTCTTGTTTATCCTTTAAAAACAAGTCTTTTGATCCTCTAAAAGGATCCACAAAGCATCCAACAATCAATCTATATTGAGCTCTTGTTTATCATTTGTAATAAAGACTTTTGATCCTCTAAAAGGATCCACAAAGCTTCCAACAATAAATTCTATTGAGGACTTGTTTATCCTTTAAAACAAGTCTTTTGATCATCTAAAAGGATCGTCAAAGCTTCCCACAATCAATCTCTATTGCGCTCTTGTTTATCCTTTGAAAGCAAGTCTTTTGATCATCTATAAGGATCCACAAAGATTCCAACATTCAATCTCTATTGTGCTCTTGTTTATCCTTTGAAAGCAAGTCTTTTGATCATCTAAAAGAATCCACAAAGCTTCCAATAATCAACCACTATTGAGCACTTGTTTATCCTTTGTAAACAAGTCTTTTGAACCTCTAAAAGGATCCTCAAAGCTTCCAACAATCAATCTCTATTGAGCTCTTGTTTATCCTTTAAAACAAGTCTTTTGATCCTCTAAAAGGATCCACAAAGCATCCAACAATCAATCTATATTGAGCTCTTGTTTATCATTTGTAATAAAGACTTTTGATCCTCTAAAAGGATCCACAAAGCTTCCAACAATAAATCTCTATTGAGGACTTGTTTATCCTTTAAAACAAGTCTTTTGATCATCTAAAAGGATCGCAAAGCTTCCCACAATCAATCTCTATTGGCTCTTGTTTATCCTTTGAAAGCAAGTCTTTTGATCATCTATAAGGATCCACAAAGATTCCAACATTCAATCTCTATTGTGCTCTTGTTTATCCTTTGAAAGCAAGTCTTTTGATCATCTAAAAGAATCCACAAAGCTTCCAATAATCAACCACTATTGAGCACTTGTTTATCCTTTGTAAACAAGTCTTTTGAACCTCTAAAAGGATCCTCAAAGCTTCCAACAATCAATCTCTATTGAGCTCTTGTTTATCCTTTAAAACAAGTCTTTTGATCCTCTAAAAGGATCCACAAAGCATCCAACAATCAATCTATATTGAGCTCTTGTTTATCATTTGTAATAAAGACTTTTGATCCTCTAAAAGGATCCACAAAGCTTCCAACAATAAATCTCTATTGAGGACTTGTTTATCCTTTAAAACAAGTCTTTTGATCATCTAAAAGGATCGTCAAAGCTTCCACAATCAATCTCTATTGGCTCTTGTTTATCCTTTGAAAGCAAGTCTTTTGATCATCTATAAGGATCCACAAAGATTCCAACATTCAATCTCTATTGTGCTCTTGTTTATCCTTTGAAAGCAAGTCTTTTGATCATCTATAAGGATCCACAAAGATTCCAATATTCAATCTCTATTGCACTTGTTTATCCTTTGAAAGCAAGTCTTTTGATCATCTAAAAGAATCCACAAAGCTTCCAATAATCAACCACTATTGAGCACTTGTTTATCCTTTGTAAACAAGTCTTTTGAACCTCTAAAAGGATCCTCAAAGCTTCCAACAATCAATCTCTATTGAGCTCTTGTTTATCCTTTGTAATAAGTCTTTTGATCCTCTAAAAGGATCCACAAAGCATCCAACAATCAATCTATATTGAGCTTGTTTATCATTTGTAATAAAGACTTTTGATCCTCTAAAAGGATCCACAAAGCTTCCAACAATAAATCTCTATTGAGGACTTGTTTATCCTTTGAAAACAAGTCTTTTGATCATCTAAAGGATCCACAAAGATTCAAATATTCAATCTCTATTGTGCTCTTGTTTATCCTTTGAAAGCAAGTCTTTTGATCATCTATAAGGATCCACAAAGATTCCAACATTCAATCTCTATTGTGCTCTTGTTTATCCTTTGAAAGCAAGTCTTTTGATCATCTAAAAGAATCCACAAAGCTTCCAATAATCAACCACTATTGAGCACTTGTTTATCCTTTGTAAACAAGTCTTTTGAACCTCTAAAAGGATCCTCAAAGCTTCCAACAATCAATCTCTATTGAGCTCTTGTTTATCCTTTAAAACAAGTCTTTTGATCCTCTAAAAGGATCCACAAAGCATCAAACAATCAATCTATATTGAGCTCTTGTTTATCATTTGTAATAAAGACTTTTGATCCTCTAAAAGGATCCACAAAGCTTCCAACAATAAATCTCTATTGAGGACTTGTTTATCCTTTAAAACAAGTCTTTTGATCATCTAAAAGGATCGCAAAGCTTCCCACAATCAATCTCTATTGGCTCTTGTTTATCCTTTGAAAGCAAGTCTTTTGATCATCTATAAGGATCCACAAAGATTCCAACATTCAATCTCTATTGTGCTCTTGTTTATCCTTTGAAAGCAAGTCTTTTGATCATCTAAAAGAATCCACAAAGCTTCCAATAATCAACCACTATTGAGCACTTGTTTATCCTTTGTAAACAAGTCTTTTGAACCTCTAAAAGGATCCTCAAAGCTTCCAACAATCAATCTCTATTGAGCTCTTGTTTATCCTTTAAAAACAAGTCTTTTGATCCTCTAAAAGGATCCACAAAGAATCAAACAATCAATCTATATTGAGCTCTTGTTTATCATTTGTAATAAAGACTTTTGATCCTCTAAAAGGATCCACAAAGCTTCCAACAATAAATCTCTATTGAGGACTTGTTTATCCTTTAAAAACAAGTCTTTTGATCATTTAAAAGGATCGTCAAAGCTTTCCAAAATCAATCTCTATTGCGCTCTTGTTTATCCTTTGAAAGCAAGTCTTTTGATCATCTATAAGGATCCAAAAATATTCCAACATTCAATCTCTATTGTGCTCTAGTTTATCCTTTAAAGTCTTTTGATCATCTAAAAGAATAGCTTTAATCCGTAAATCCTTTGTAAACAAGTCTTTTGAACCTCTAAAAGGATCCTCAAAGCTTCCAACAATCAATCTCTATTGAGCTCTTGTTTATCCTTTAAAAACAAGTCTTTTGATCCACTAAAAGGATCCACAAAGAATCAAACAATCAATCTATATTGAGCTCTTGTTTATCATTTGTAATAAAGACTTTTGATCCTCTAAAAGGATCCACAAAGCTTCCAACAATAAATCTCAATTGAGGACTTGTTAATCCTTTAAAAACAAGTCTTTTGATCATTTAAAAGGATCGTCAAAGCTTTCCACAATCAATCTCTATTGCACTCTTGTTTATACTTTGAAAGCAAGTCTTTTGATCATCTATAAGGATCCACAAAGATTCCAACATTCAATCTCTATTGTGCTCTTGTTTATCCTTTGAAAGCAAGTCTTTTGATCATCTAAAAGAATCCACAAAGCTTCCAATAATCAACCACTATTGAGCACTTGTTTATCCTTTATAAACAAGTCTTTTGAACCTCTAAAAGGGTCCTCAAAGCTTCCAACAATCAATCTCTATTGAGCACTTGTTTATCCTTTAAAAATAAGTCTATTGATCCACTAAAAGGATCCACAAAGAATCAAACAATCAATCTATATTGAGCTCTTGTTTATCATTTGTAATAAAGACTTTTGATCCTCTAAAAGGATCCACAAAGCTTCCAACAATAAATCTCAATTGAGTACTTGTTAATCCTTTAAAAACAAGTCTTTTGATCATCTAAAAGGATCGTCAAAGCTTCCCACAATCAATCTCTATTGCACTCTTGTTTATCCTTTGAAAGCAAGTCTTTTGATCATCTATAAGGATCCACAAAGATTCCAACATTCAATCTCTATTGTGCTCTTGTTTATCTTTTGAAAGCAAGTCTTTTGATCATCTAAAAGAATCCACAAAGCTTCCAATAATCAACCACTATTGAGCACTTGTTTATCCTTTGTAAACAAGTGTAATACCCCAAATTTTGTGTTAATAATAATAAATTACATAAATCAATATTTTAATTTATTCTGGTTATATCTGTTTTTTTTGTGCCATTTGTTTTTTTTCGTAATAAATGTGTAATTTGGGTCCGATAAATTTTGTTACTGTTATTCGTGAATTAGTCCATTAGTTTTAGCTAAAGAGTTAAGAAAAAAAAATAATTATAAAAAAAAAAGAATAATGATACTACTAATAATAATAATAATAATAATAATAATGATAATAATAATAATAATAAATAAATAACTGAAATAGGAGATGTGCTCCGGATGGAACACCGCAACAAACGTAAGAACCGGTCGTGGTTTACACCGGATAAGGGAATTGAGGTTTTGAATTTCGAAAGAGAGAGAGAGTTCTCCTTGGAGTCTTCATGGTAGTGGTTATCAGTTGTTTTGAGCCTTCGAGCCACTATAGAGAGAAAAAATAAAAAGAAAGAGAAGTTTCATCTAAGAATATAGAGAGATAACAGAGCAGAAAACGAAAAGAGGGAGCACGTTGAGGGAGCCAAAGAGACGCAGATTTGCGAGTCTTAGAGTAGCATCCCGATCAAGTAAGTCATCATCCCTTTCTCTTGATATTATGTAATTTTGATTCTTTGATACAATAGGTAATTTAGTGACTCAGCGTATCTACATTATGTAAGGGAGAAATGAGGGAAATACAATGAAATTGGGATTGATAGTTGTGTGTGTGTGTGTGTGTCTGTTTTGACTTGAAGAGAGAAGAAAGAGGAAGATGAGGAGTGTGAGAGAGAGAGGGTGAGATGAAAATTGGAAGGAAGAGGGCGGGTCAGCCACATGAGGGAAGAAGTAGACTTCGGTTTTGAGCAGCAGGTTGTTTGTGTGTGTGTATGGTTTGTGTGTGTGTGTTGTTGTGTAGTTCTTGAAGTAAATTAATGGTGTGAGAAAATAGAAAGGAAAATAAAGAAAAAAGGAAAAGAAAAGGAGAAGGGAAGGTATCAGAATTTTGTTGGGAGGGAGAAGGTGAAAGTGACGGGGAATAGGCAAAGAGTGATTGAAAAAGGTGAGTTTTTTTGTATTTTTGTGGTGGGGCCGCTTGGTAGAAGGAAATTTGGCCAGTGAGTGTGTGTATATGTTTTGGTAGACTAGGCTTGAGAGAAAGTTTTTTGTAAATCTTTTGGGTGATCTTGTCAGGAAATGTGTGGAGTAAAATTGTCTCCCGTTTTTCCTTGTATTGTGATGAACAAAGACTTAATCGCTTATAGATACACCTTATTGGCATTGATTTTATCGGGAGGTTCGTGGATACACAAGAAAGGAGTTTTGGTGTGTTCGACAGAATAATGGGCTTAATTCCAGATTAATATTATTAAATTGTTATTAATTTAAATTAGCTATTGGATATTAGTTGGAGTTTATATTTATTTAAATTGTATTTTTATTTTTTTTAGATTTGGACAAGCGCGGGTAACGACTACTTTTGTGTTTAAGTTAATTATTCCGTTATTAAGGTAAGGGATTATACTGCTTAGGTATTTGAACTCTTTTATTCGAATCGTTAGGCTTCCATTATATTTTATTGATATAACGTTTGTACACGATGCCGACTTTAAGTCGATAATTGCTTTGAATTCGTCGAACGCACGTTTGTTCTTACTTCATTAATTGTATTTGAAATCTCATGCATCCGCTTTTCTACCTCATGAGATGTTATTGTGAATCAAAAATTGTTACATCGCCATTGCATATTGACATATTTAAATTTTTGAAATTCTACTTTGATCACTAAGTCAGAACAACCCGTCACGGGGAAAAGCGTGACACTATCGTATTATTGAATTTATTGAACACTACCGAGAAGTGGTGTGGTTATCCGGATATACCAAAACTTATCGTATTGTTGAATTATCGTATTGCGGACTCTTTGGAGTCATTACTTATGTGATCATGGTATCCGCGAGTGGACGCTATCTCCAACCGGTATGGGACTGGCGGTAGCCGTCTCTCGTAGTCATTTTTGTGTCTCTTGTCTTTCGCTTGAAACGTCGTATTAATATCCGATTTATTGCATTGGACATTGCTTTATTGATCAACGATTATTCCTTGTTACCGATGATGAGAATCATCCCTTTTGTTATCCGATCGACAAAATATTTTGATTAATTGTTCTTCTTTCGAGTCAACTCCTCCTTAGTAACCGAGGAGTTGTATATGAACTTACCGAGCATTGTTCGCCACCCTTTATTCTATTCCTCCTTCCGTAACAAGTAAGGTGGTTAGATCGTGGACTCGAGTAAACGCTAAAGTCATCCAGACTTAGAACTTTACTATTTTCTTTTGAAATACTTTGTAATCATATTGAGTTAAATTTGATTTGGTTTTGAGAACTGTATTGAGATTATTAAGGTTTGTTTTAATTATGATTGGGGATTTTAATGATATTGATTATGAGATTAGGGTTTGTTATCATTTAAGCATTGATTATTGGTGACGTAGCCAAACCGTGGGACCGCTGTCCGAACCGAAGTTGGGGGCGCATGAGTTGGTATCGAGCTTAGGCTTTAGGTCCCGAAGGTTTAGAAACTCAGCGATTTAAGAAATGATCGCACTATTAAGACTGTGATTTTAGTTATAAGTATGTGTATCCTTACAATTCATCGAGACTGACAAAAGTTATTGTTTACCTGTAGGAAATGGTGAGAACAAAACAGACTGCAAGGAAATCCTCTCTTCACCTTTACGCATCTAGGGAAATGGCTAGCGACCTATAGAGAAATGGTACTAGCTAAACAAGAGATTCAACGTAGAAAGAAGCGTGAAAATAGACTGACGAGCAATTGAGAACGCAGCTCAAGGCAATGAAGAAGGCCTTGGCACAGAAGAAGCGTGGGATACTAGCGTAAGTAGTATCAAAACACCGTGCCAAGAGTGGGGAGCGTGTTAAATCCTCACTCTTAGAAGATTAGGCTAGTGAGATAAATTTTAGCAAATTAGGTTGTAGTGGGGAAAACCCTAGGAAGTTTTAGTTAGTAGTTATTTCTTTGTAATGGAATGGTTTTGAATTTTGAAAAGTTTTGAATTGTCAGCTAGTAATAAAGTTTTCGCTTTGATTGATCTATGAAATTTTGTTTCAGTATATAAGTTCTTAGAATTCGATTTGATTTAAATACCCACGGATTATCTCCTAAGATTTTGGAACTTGTGAATGAGCTCTTGGGTCGGTCTATATCTATCATTTTTGTGAATTTAGACATGGATTTCGCTCCTTATATTGTGGTGAAATGTTTCGATTTGTCTCTAACACAATGGCCGAGGTAGTCATATCGGTGTTCGGGTCTGGGCGCTGGTCGAGGTAGAGAGGGATAGGCCAAATGAGGTGGCCGAGGACTCTACTGGGGTTGCGGCAAACCGAATGGTCCCCAACCTAACCTCAATGCAAACGTGAACGCCAACGCATGTCCCTCCACAAACGGACCCCGCATTGGTTGCACTTGCAAACTCGACACAAACCGTTGCTACCTTGGGTCGATTACTCAAGGACTCGCCGCCTGCACAAGCTCAACCTCAACCTCAACCCCAACCTCAACCTGCCGCAGCCCACCAAGAGTGACTAAAGATCCGCTAGAGAGTTTTCGAATCCTCGTAAGTTCACGGTGCACTGTGCAAGAAGCCTAAGATTGGCTTGATAACATCGAAAAGATTTTTGAGACTATGACATGCACTGAGCTAAAGGTTAAGCTCGCCACTTTTGTGCTTCGTATGCAGGCAAGCCAGTGGAAGGCGAGAAAAGGGCCATAGAATCAAGAGGTATCCAGTGATAACTTGGGAGATATTTTTGAGTCCTTTAATAAGAAATTCTTTCCTCCCATTGTTGTGAAAAAGGGTGGCGATTTCCTTGACCAAACAAGGAACGATGAAGTGAATGAATATGATGCCAAATTCACGTAATCAAAGTATGCCCCAAATTTTGACAATGAGGAGCAGAGCCGGAAGTTCGAAGGGGTTTAGTGATATAATTAGTTACCGTGAAACCTTTGAAACCGCCATCGGATGCAAGTGTTGGATCGAGCAAGGATTATTGAGGAGGATTTGACCGACACCGGAATAGAAAGGAGGAAAGGAAAAGGGGTGCCGATGACCAAGGGGACGTTATCGGGCCGCCTAGTGGTCAAGGGACCCACGGTGATAATAAGAGGAGAAATACAGAGGAAAATCACCCAAAGGGGACAACTCAAGGGTCAAATCGAACTGTGGGCGTAATCAAGACGCTAATCCGATATGCCGCAATGGGTAAACATGTGATCAATCTTGTCATTGGATTACGGGGCCTGTTTCAATTGTGGGAAGGTGGGGCATAAAATCGAGATTGCTCAGAACCGCACAAGAATATTTTTAACAAAGGTGCCGATGGTGAGGACAAGGCAAAGCCCAAAGGACCGGGGAGAATTTTTGCAATGACTGGAAGAGATGCTTGAACAACGGATGAAATGGTGTCAGGTACCATACTATTTTTTTATATACTGGCTATGTTACGCTGTGGCTAATTTTGGGGTCTATCGTGAGTTGCTCAATTGGTGTGTGATTCTATTCGTTGAGGATATACTAGTTAACCTAAGTTTTTGAGAAGAGCATGAGTATCCCGACCTCTTTGCAGACTAGGTACGTTAAGTTTAGAGGACTAAACTTCTTCTAAGGGGGTGAGAGTGTAATACCCCAAATTTTGTGTTAATAATAATAAATTACATAAATCAATATTTTAATTTATTCTGATTATATCTGTTTTTTTTGTGCCATTTGTTTTTTTTCGTAATAAATGTGTAATTTGGGTCCGATAAATTTTGTTACTGTTATTCGTGAATTAGTCCATTAGTTTTAGCTAAAGAGTTAAGAAAAAAAAAAGAATAATTATAAAAAATAAAAAAAAGAATAATGATACTACTACTACTACTACTACTACTACTAATAATAATAATAATAATAATAATGACAATAATAATAATAATAAATAAATAACTGAAATAGGAGATGTGCTCCGGATGGAACACCGCAACAAACGTAAGAACCGGTCGTGGTTTACACCGGATAAGGGAATTGAGGTTTTGAATTTCGAAAGAGAGAGAGAGTTCTCCTTGGAGTCTTCATGGTAGTGGTTATCAGTTGCTTTGAGCCTTCGAGCCACTATAGAGAGAAAAAATAAAAAGAAAGAGAAGTTTCATCTAAGAATATAGAGAGATAACAGAGCAGAAAACGAAAAGAGGGAGCACGTTGAGGGAGCCAAAGAGACGGCAGTACGAGGAGTCTTAGAGTAGCAGAATACCGATCAAGTAAGTCGTCATCCCTTTCTCTTGATATTATGTAATTTTGATTCTTTGATACAATAGGTAATTTAGTGACTCGGCGTATCTACATTATGTAAGGGAGAAATGAGGGAAATACAATGAAATTGGGATTGATAGTTGTGTGTGTGTGTGTGTTGCCATTCGACTTGGAGAGAGAAGAAAGAGGAAGATGAGGAGTGTGAGAGAGAGGGCGTGAGATGAAAATTGGAAGGAAGAGGGCGGGTCAGCCACATGAGGGAAGAAGTAGACTTCGGTTTTGAGCAGCAGGTTGTTTGTGTGTGTGTATGGTTTGTGTGTGTGTGTTGTTGTGTAGTTCTTGAAGTAAATTAATGGTGTGAGAAAATAGAAAGGAAAATAAAGAAAAAAGGAAAAGAAAAGGAGAAGGGAAGGTATCAGAATTTTGTTGGGAGGGAGAAGGTGAAAGTGACGGGGAATAGGCAAAGAGTGATTGAAAAAGGTGAGTTTTTTTGTATTTTTGTGGTGGGGCCGCTTGGTAGAAGGAAATTTGGCCAGTGAGTGTGTGTATATGTTTTGGCTGTAGACTAGGCTTGGAGAGAAAGTTTTTTTTTGTAAATCTTTTGGGTGATCTTGTCAGGAAATGTGTGGAGTAAAATTGTCTTCCGTTTTTCCTTGTACTGTGATGAACAAAGACTTAATCAGTTATAGATACACCTTATTGGCATTGATTTTACTGGGAGGTTACTGTGATACACAAGAAAGGAGTTTTGGTGTGTTCGACAGAATAATGGGCTTAATTCCATATTAATATTATTAAATTGTTATTAATTTAAATTAGCTATTGGATATTAGTTGGAGTTTATATTTATTTAAATTGTATTTTTATTTTTTTTTTAGATTTGGACAAGCGCGGGTAACGACTACTTTTGTGTTTAAGTTAATTATTCCGCTGCGTTATTAAGGTAAGGGATTATACCTCGTTTAGGTATTTGAACTCTTTTATTCCGAATCGTTAGGCTTCCATTATATTTTATTGATATAACGTTCTTGTACACGTATGCCGACTTTAAGTCGATAATTGCTTTGAATTCGCCGAACGACGCTTGTTCTTACTTCATTAATTGTATTTTGAAATCTCATGCATCCGTTTCTACCTCATGAGATGTTATTGTGAATCAAAAATTGTTACATCGCCATTGCATATTGACATATTTAAATTTTTGAAATTCTACTTTGATCACTAAGTCAGAACAACCCGTCACGGGGAAAAGCGTGACACTATCGTATTATTGAATTTATTGAACACTACTGGAGAAGTGGTGTGGTTATCCGGATATACCAAAACTTATCGTATTGTTGAATTATCGTATTGTCGGACTCTTTGGAGTCATTACTTATGTGATCATGGTATCCGCGAGTGGACGCTATCTCCAACCGGTATGACGGCCATGTAGCCGCATTCTCTCGTAGTCATTTTGTGTCTCTTGTCTTTCGTTTGAAACGTCGTATTAATATCTGATTTATTGCATTGGACATTGCTTTATTGATCAACGATTATTCCTTGTTACCGATGATTGAGAATCATCCCTTTTGTTATCTGATCGACAAAATATTTTGATTAATTGTTTTTCTTTCGAGTCAACTCCTCCTTAGTAACCGGAGGAGTTGTATATGAACTTACTGAGCATTGTTCGCTCACCCTTTATTCTATTCCTCCTTCCAGGTAACAAGTAAGGTGGTTAGATCGTGGACTCGAGTAAACGCTAAAGTCATCCAGGACTTAGAACTTTACTATTTTCTTTTGAAATACTTTGTAATCATATTGAGTTAAATTTGATTTGGTTTTGAGAACTGTATTGAGATTATTAAGGTTTGTTTTTAATTATGATTGGGGATTTTAATGATATTGATTATGAGATTAGGGTTTGTTATCATTTAAGCATTGATTATTGGTGACGTAGCCAAACTGTGGGACCGCGTTGTCAGAACCAAGTTTGGGGCGTTACAACAAGTCTTTTGAACCTCTAAAAGGATCCTCAAAGCTTCTAACAATCAATCTCTATTGAGCTCTTGTTTATCCTTTAAAAACAAGTCTTTTGATCCTCTAAAAGGATCCACAAAGCATCCAACAATCAATCTATATTGAGCTCTTGTTTATCATTTGTAATAAAGACTTTTGATCCTCTAAAAGGATCCACAAAGCTTCCAACAATAAATCTCTATTGAGGACTTGTTTATCCTTTAAAAACAAGTCTTTTGATCATCTAAAAGGATCGTCAAAGCTACCCACAATCAATCTCTATTGCGCTCTTGTTTATCCTTTGAAAGCAAGTCATTTGGTCATCTATAAGGATCCACAAAGATTCCAACATTCAATCTCGATTGTGCTCTTGTTTATCCTTTGAAAGCAAGTCTTTTGATCATCTAAAAGAATCCACAAAGCTTCCAATAATCAACCACTATTGAGCACTTGTTTATCCTTTGTAAACAAGTCTTTTGAACCTCTAAAAGGGTCCTCAAAGCTTCCAACAATCAATCTCTATTGAGCTCTTGTTTATCCTTTAAAAACAAGTCTTTTGATCCTCTAAAAGGATCCACAAAGAATCAAACAATCAATCTATATTGAGCTCTTGTTTATCATTTGTAATAAAGACTTTTGATCCTCTAAAAGGATCCACAAAGCTTCCAACAATAAATCTCTATTGAGGACTTGTTTATCCTTTAAAAACAAGTCTTTTGATCATCTAAAAGGATCGTCAAAGCTTCCCACAATCAATCTCTATTGCACTCTTGTTTATCCTTTGAAAGCAAGTCTTTTGATCATCTATAAGGATCCACAAAGATTCCAACATTCAATCTCTATTGTGCTCTTGTTTATCTTTTGAAAGCAAGTCTTTTGATCATCTAAAAGAATCCACAAAGCTTCCAATAATCAACCACTATTGAGCACTTGTTTATCCTTTGTAAACAAGTCTTTTGAACCTCTAAAAGGATCCTCAAAGCTTCCAACAATCAATCTCTATTGAGCTCTTGTTTATCCTTTAAAAACAAGTCTTTTGATCCTCTAAAAGGATCCACAAAGCATCCAACAATCAATCTATATTGAGCTCTTGTTTATCATTTGTAATAAAGACTTTTGATCCTCTAAAAGGATCCACAAAGCTTCCAACAATAAATCTCTATTGAGGACTTGTTTATCCTTTAAAAACAAGTCTTTTGATCATCTAAAAGGATCGTCAAAGCTACCCACAATCAATCTCTATTGCGCTCTTGTTTATCCTTTGAAAGCAAGTCTTTTGATCATCCATAAGGATCCAAAAAGATTCCAACATTCAATCTCTATTGTGCTCTTGTTTATCCTTTGAAAGCAAGTCTTTTGATCATCTAAAAGAATCCACAAAGCTTCCAATAATCAACCACTATTGAGCACTTGTTTATCCTTTGTAAACAAGTCTTTTGAACCTCTAAAAGGATCCTCAAAGCTTCCAACAATCAATCTCTATTGAGCACTTGTTTATCCTTTAAAAATAAGTCTTTTGATCCTCTAAAAGGATCCACAAAGAATCAAACAATCAATCTATATTGAGCTCTTGTTTATCATTTGTAATAAAGACTTTTGATCCTCTAAAAGGATCCACAAAGCTTCCAACAATAAATCTCTATTGAGGACTTGTTTATCCTTTAAAACAAGTCTTTTGATCATCTAAAAGGATCGTCAAAGCTTCCCACAATCAATCTCTATTGCTCTTGTTTATCCTTTGAAAGCAAGTCTTTTGATCATCTATAAGGATCCACAAAGATTCCAATATTCAATCTCTATTGTGCTCTTGTTTATCCTTTGAAAGCAAGTCTTTTGATCATCTAAAAGAATCCACAAAGCTTCCAATAATCAACCACTATTGAGCACTTGTTTATCCTTTGTAAACAAGTCTTTTGAACCTCTAAAAGGATCCTCAAAGCTTCCAACAATCAATCTCTATTGAGCTCTTGTTTATCCTTTAAAAACAAGTCTTTTGATCCTCTAAAAGGATCCACAAAGCATCCAACAATCAATCTATATTGAGCTCTTGTTTATCATTTGTAATAAAGACTTTTGATCCTCTAAAAGGATCCACAAAGCTTCCAACAATAAATCTCTATTGAGGACTTGTTTATCCTTTAAAAACAAGTCTTTTGATCATCTAAAAGGATCGTCAAAGCTTCCCACAATCAATCTCTATTGCACTCTTGTTTATCCTTTGAAAGCAAGTCTTTTGATCATCTATAAGGATCCACAAAGATTCCAACATTCAATCTCTATTGTGCTCTTGTTTATCCTTTGAAAGCAAGTCTTTTGATCATCTAAAAGAATCCACAAAGCTTCCAATAATCAACCACTATTGAGCACTTGTTTATCCTTTGTAAACAAGTCTTTTGAACCTCTAAAAGGATCCTCAAAGCTTCCAATAATCAACCACTATTGAGCACTTGTTTATCCTTTGTAAACAAGTCTTTTGAACCTCTAAAAGGATCCTCAAAGCTTCCAACAATCAATCTCTATTCAGCTCTTGTTTATCCTTTAAAAACAAGTCTTTTGATCCTCTAAAAGGATCCACAAAGCATCTAACAACCAATCTATATTGAGCTCTTTTTATCATTTGTAATAAAGACTTTTGATCCTCTAAAAGGATCCACAAAGCTTCCAACAATAAATATATGTTGAGGACTTGTTTATCCTTTAAAACAAGTCTTTTGATCATCTAAAAGGATCCACAAAGATTCAACATTCAATCTCTATTGTGCTCTTGTTTATCCTTTGAAAGCAAGTCTTTTGATCATCTATAAGGATCCACAAAGATTCCAACATTCAATCTCTATTGTGCTCTTGTTTATCCTTTGAAAGCAAGTCTTTTGATCATCTAAAAGAATCCACAAAGCTTCCAATAATCAACCACTATTGAGCACTTGTTTATCCTTTGTAAACAAGTCTTTTGAACCTCTAAAAGGATCCTCAAAGCTTCCAACAATCAATCTCTATTCAGCTCTTGTTTATCCTTTAAAACAAGTCTTTTGATCCTCTAAAAGGATCCACAAAGCATCAAACAATCAATCTATATTGAGCTCTTGTTTATCATTTGTAATAAAGACTTTTGATCCTCTAAAAGGATCCACAAAGCTTCCAACAATAAATCTCTATTGAGGACTTGTTTATCCTTTAAAACAAGTCTTTTGATCATCTAAAAGGATCACAAAGCTTCCCACAATCAATCTCTATTGCGCTCTTGTTTATCCTTTGAAAGCAAGTCTTTTGATCATCTATAAGGATCCACAAAGATTCCAACATTCAATCTCTATTGTGCTCTTGTTTATCCTTTGAAAGCAAGTCTTTTGATCATCTAAAAGAATCCACAAAGCTTCCAATAATCAACCACTATTGAGCACTTGTTTATCCTTTGTAAACAAGTCTTTTGAACCTCTAAAAGGATCCTCAAAGCTTCCAACAATCAATCTCTATTGAGCTCTTGTTTATCCTTTAAAAACAAGTCTTTTGATCCTCTAAAAGGATCCACAAAGCATCCAACAATCAATCTATATTGAGCTCTTGTTTATCATTTGTAATAAAGACTTTTGATCCTCTAAAAGGATCCACAAAGCTTCCAACAATAAATCTCTATTGAGGACTTGTTTATCCTTTAAAAACAAGTCTTTTGATCATCTAAAAGGATCACAAAGCTTCCCACAATCAATCTCTATTGCGCTTTGTTTATCCTTTGAAAGCAAGTCTTTTGATCATCTATAAGGATCCACAAAGATTCCAACATTCAATCTCTATTGTGCTCTTGTTTATCCTTTGAAAGCAAGTCTTTTGATCATCTAAAAGAATCCACAAAGCTTCCAATAATCAACCACTATTGAGCACTTGTTTATCCTTTGTAAACAAGTCTTTTGAACCTCTAAAAGGATCCTCAAAGCTTCCAACAATCAATCTCTATTGAGCTCTTGTTTATCCTTTAAAAACAAGTCTTTTGATCCTCTAAAAGGATCCACAAAGATTCCAACATTCAATCTCTATTGTGCTCTTGTTTATCCTTTGAAAGTAAGTCTTTTGATCATCTAAAAGAATCCACAAAGCTTCCAACAATCAATCTCTATTGAGCTCTTGTTTATCCTTTGAAACAAGTCTTTTGATCATCTAAAAGGATCCACAAAGATTCCAACATTCAATCTCTATTGTGCTCTTGTTTATCCTTTGAAAGCAAGTCTTTTGATCATCTAAAAGAATCCACAAAGCTTCCAATAATCAACCACTATTGAGCACTTGTTTATCCTTTGTAAACAAGTCTTTTGAACCTCTAAAAGGATCCACAAAGCATCCAACAATCAATCTATATTGAGCTCTTTTTTATCATTTGTAATAAAGACTTTTGATCCTCTAAAAGGATCCACAAAGCTTACAACAATAAATCTCTATTGAGGACTTGTTTATCCTTTAAAAACAAGTCTTTTGATCATCTAAAAGGATCGTCAAAGCTTCCCACAATCAATCTCTATTGCGCTCTTGTTTATCCTTTGAAAGCAAGTCTTTTGATCATCTATAAGGATCTACAAAGATTCTAACATTCAATCTCTATTGTGCTCTTGTTTATCCTTTGAAAGAAAGTCTTTTGATCATCTAAAAGAATCCACAAAGCTTCCAATAATCAACCACTGTTGAGCACTTGTTTATCCTTTGTAAACAAGTCTTTTGATGCTCTAAAAGGATCCTCAAAGCTTCCAACAATCAATCTCTATTCAGCTCTTGTTTATCCTTTAAAAAACAAGACTTTTGATCCTCTAAAAGGATCCACAAAGCTTCCAACAATAAATCTCTATTGAGGACTAGTTTATCCTTTAAAACAAGTCTTTTGATCCTCTAAAAGGATCCACAAAGCTTCCAACAATCAATCTCTATTGAGCTTGTTTATCCTTTGAAAACAAGTCTTTGATCATCTAAAAGGATCCACAAAGCTTCCAACAATCAATCTCTATTGTGCTCTTGTTTATCCTTTGAAAGCAAGTCTTTTGATCATCTATAAGGATCCACTAAGATTCCAACATTCAATCTCTATTGTGCTCTTGTTTATCCTTTGAAAGCAAGTCTTTTGATCATCTATAAGGATCCACAAAGATTACAACATTCAATCTCTATTGTGCTCTTGTTTATCCTTTGAAAGCAAGTCTTTTGATCATCTAAAAGAATCCACAAAGCTTCCAATAATCAACTACTATTGAGCACTTGTTTATCCTTTGTAAACAAGTCTTTTGAACCTCTAAAAGGATCCTCAAAGCTTCCAACAATCAATCACTATTGAGCTCTTGTTTATCCTTTAAAACAAGTCTTTTGATCCTCTAAAAGGATCCACAAAGCATCCAACAATCAATCTATATTGAGCTCTTGTTTATCATTTGTAATAAAGACTTTTGATCCTCTAAAAGGATCCACAAAGCTTCCAACAATAAATCTCTATTGAGGACTTGTTTATCCTTTAAAACAAGTCTTTTGATCATCTAAAAGGATCGCCAAAGCTTCCCACAATCAATCTCTATTGCGCTCTTGTTTATCCTTTGAAAGCAAGTCTTTTGATCATCTATAAGGATCCACAAAGATTCCAACATTCAATCTCTATTGTGCTCTTGTTTATCCTTTGAAAGCAAGTCTTTTGATCATCTAAAAGAATCCACAAAGCTTCCAATAATCAACCACTATTGAGCACTTGTTTATCCTTTGTAAACAAGTCTTTTGAACCTCTAAAAGGATCCTCAAAGCTTCCAACAATCAATCTCTATTGAGCTCTTGTTTATCCTTTAAAACAAGTCTTTTGATCCTCTAAAAGGATCCACAAAGCATCCAACAATCAATCTATATTGAGCTCTTGTTTATCATTTGTAATAAAGACTTTTGATCCTCTAAAAGGATCCACAAAGCTTCCAACAATAAATCTCTATTGAGGACTTGTTTATCCTTTAAAACAAGTCTTTTGATCATCTAAAAGGATCGTCAAAGCTTCCCACAATCAATCTCTATTGCGCCTTTGTTTATCCTTTGAAAGCAAGTCTTTGATCATCTATAAGGATCCACAAAGATTCCAACATTCAATCTCTATTGTGCTCTTGTTTATCCTTTGAAAAAGTCTTTGATCATCTAAAAGAATCCACAAAGCTTCCAATAATCACTATTGAGCACTTGTTTATCCTTTGTAAACAAGTCTTTTGAACCTCTAAAAGGATCCTCAAAGCTTCCAACAATCAATCTCTATTGAGCTCTTGTTTATCCTTAAAAACAAGTCTTTGATCCTCTAAAAGGATCCACAAAGCATCCAACAATCAATCTATATTGAGCTCTTGTTTATCATTTGTAATAAAGACTTTTGATCCTCTAAAAGGATCCACAAAGCTTCCAACAATAAATCTCTATTGAGGACTTGTTTATCCTTTAAAAACAAGTCTTTTGATCATCTAAAAGGATCCACAAAGCTTCCCACAATCAATCTCTATTGCGCTCTTGTTTATCCTTTGAAAGCAAGTCTTTGATCATCTATAAGGATCCACAAAGATTCCAACATTCAATCTCTATTGTGCTCTTGTTTATCCTTTGAAAGCAAGTCTTTTGATCATCTAAAAGAATCCACAAAGCTTCCAATAATCAACCACTATTGAGCACTTGTTTATCCTTTGTAAACAAGTCTTTTGAACCTCTAAAAGGATCCTCAAAGCTTCCAACAATCAATCTCTATTGAGCTCTTGTTTATCCTTTAAAACAAGTCTTTTGATCCTCTAAAAGGATCCACAAAGCATCAAACAATCAATCTATATTGAGCTCTTGTTTATCATTTGTAATAAAGACTTTTGATCCTCTAAAAGGATCCACAAAGCTTCCAACAATAAATCTCTATTGAGGACTTGTTTATCCTTTAAAACAAGTCTTTGATCATCTAAAAGGATCGTCAAAGCTTCCCACAATCAATCTCTATTGCTCTTGTTTATCCTTTGAAAGCAAGTCTTTTGATCATCTATAAGGATCCACAAAGATTCCAACATTCAATCTCTATTGTGCTCTTGTTTATCCTTTGAAAGCAAGTCTTTTGATCATCTAAAAGAATCCACAAAGCTTCCAATAATCAACCACTATTGAGCACTTGTTTATCCTTTGTAAACAAGTCTTTTGAACCTCTAAAAGGATCCTCAAAGCTTCCAACAATCAATCTCTATTGAGCTCTTGTTTATCCTTTAAAACAAGTCTTTTGATCCTCTAAAAGGATCCACAAAGCATCCAACAATCAATCTATATTGAGCTCTTGTTTATCATTTGTAATAAAGACTTTTGATCCTCTAAAAGGATCCACAAAGCTTCCAACAATAAATCTCTATTGAGGACTTGTTTATCCTTTAAAAACAAGTCTTTTGATCATCTAAAAGGATCACAAAGCTTCCCACAATCAATCTCTATTGCGCTCTTGTTTATCCTTTGAAAGCAAGTCTTTGATCATCTATAAGGATCCACAAAGATTCCAACATTCAATCTCTATTGTGCTCTTGTTTATCCTTTGAAAGCAAGTCTTTTGATCATCTAAAAGAATCCACAAAGCTTCCAATAATCAACCACTATTGAGCACTTGTTTATCCTTTGTAAACAAGTCTTTTGAACCTCTAAAAGGATCCTCAAAGCTTCCAACAATCAATCTCTATTGAGCTCTTGTTTATCCTTTAAAAACAAGTCTTTTGATCCTCTAAAAGGATCCACAAAGCATCAAACAATCAATCTATATTGAGCTCTTGTTTATCATTTGTAATAAAGACTTTTGATCCTCTAAAAGGATCCACAAAGCTTCCAACAATAAATCTCTATTGAGGACTTGTTTATCCTTTAAAAACAAGTCTTTTGATCATCTAAAAGGATCTCAAAGCTTCCCACAATCAATCTCTATTGCGCTCTTGTTTATCCTTTGAAAGCAAGTCTTTTGATCATCTATAAGGATCCACAAAGATTCCAACATTCAATCTCTATTGTGCTCTTGTTTATCCTTTGAAAGCAAGTCTTTTGATCATCTAAAAGAATCCACAAAGCTTCCAATAATCAACCACTATTGAGCACTTGTTTATCCTTTGTAAACAAGTCTTTTGAACCTCTAAAAGGATCCTCAAAGCTTCCAACAATCAATCTCTATTGAGCTCTTGTTTATCCTTTAAAACAAGTCTTTTGATCCTCTAAAAGGATCCACAAAGCATCCAACAATCAATCTATATTGAGCTCTTGTTTATCATTTGTAATAAAGACTTTTGATCCTCTAAAAGGATCCACAAAGCTTCCAACAATAAATCTCTATTGAGGACTTGTTTATCCTTTAAAAACAAGTCTTTTGATCATCTAAAAGGATCGTCAAAGCTTCCCACAATCAATCTCTATTGCGCTCTTGTTTATCCTTTGAAAGCAAGTCTTTTGATCATCTATAAGGATCCACAAAGATTCCAACATTCAATCTCTATTGTGCTCTTGTTTATCCTTTGAAAGCAAGTCTTTTGATCATCTAAAAGAATCCACAAAGCTTCCAATAATCAACCACTGAGCACTTGTTTATCCTTTGTAAACAAGTCTTTTGAACCTCTAAAAGGATCCTCAAAGCTTCCAACAATCAATCTCTATTGAGCTCTTGTTTATCCTTTAAAACAAGTCTTTTGATCCTCTAAAAGGATCCACAAAGCATCCAACAATCAATCTATATTGAGCTCTTGTTTATCATTTGTAATAAAGACTTTTGATCCTCTAAAAGGATCCACAAAGCTTCCAACAATAAATCTCTATTGAGGACTTGTTTATCCTTTAAAACAAGTCTTTTGATCATCTAAAAGGATCGTCAAAGCTTCCCACAATCAATCTCTATTGCGCTCTTGTTTATCCTTTGAAAGCAAGTCTTTTGATCATCTATAAGGATCCACAAAGATTCCAACATTCAATCTCTATTGTGCTCTTGTTTATCCTTTGAAAGCAAGTCTTTTGATCATCTAAAAGAATCCACAAAGCTTCCAATAATCAACCACTATTGAGCACTTGTTTATCCTTTGTAAACAAGTCTTTTGAACCTCTAAAAGGATCCTCAAAGCTTCCAACAATCAATCTCTATTGAGCTCTTGTTTATCCTTTAAAAACAAGTCTTTTGATCCTCTAAAAGGATCCACAAAGCATCCAACAATCAATCTATATTGAGCTCTTGTTTATCATTTGTAATAAAGACTTTTGATCCTCTAAAAGGATCCACAAAGCTTCCAACAATAAATCTCTATTGAGGACTTGTTTATCCTTTAAAACAAGTCTTTTGATCATCTAAAAGGATCGTCAAAGCTTCCCCAATCAATCTCTATTGCGCTCTTGTTTATCCTTTGAAAGCAAGTCTTTTGATCATCTATAAGGATCCACAAAGATTCCAACATTCAATCTCTATTGTGCTCTTGTTTATCCTTTGAAAGCAAGTCTTTTGATCATCTAAAAGAATCCACAAAGCTTCCAATAATCAACCACTATTGAGCACTTGTTTATCCTTTGTAAACAAGTCTTTTGAACCTCTAAAAGGATCCTCAAAGCTTCCAACAATCAATCTCTATTGAGCTCTTGTTTATCCTTTAAAAACAAGTCTTTGATCCTCTAAAAGGATCCACAAAGCATCCAACAATCAATCTATATTGAGCTCTTGTTTATCATTTGTAATAAAGACTTTTGATCCTCTAAAAGGATCCACAAAGCTTCCAACAATAAATCTCTATTGAGGACTTGTTTATCCTTTAAACAAGTCTTTTGATCATCTAAAAGGATCGTCAAAGCTTCCCACAATCAATCTCTATTGCCTCTTGTTTATCCTTTGAAAGCAAGTCTTTGATCATCTATAAGGATCCACAAAGATTCCAACATTCAATCTCTATTGTGCTCTTGTTTATCCTTTGAAAGCAAGTCTTTTGATCATCTAAAAGAATCCACAAAGCTTCCAATAATCAACCACTATTGAGCACTTGTTTATCCTTTGTAAACAAGTCTTTTGAACCTCTAAAAGGATCCTCAAAGCTTCCAACAATCAATCTCTATTGAGCTCTTGTTTATCCTTTAAAAACAAGTCTTTTGATCCTCTAAAAGGATCCACAAAGCATCCAACAATCAATCTATATTGAGCTCTTGTTTATCATTTGTAATAAAGACTTTTGATCCTCTAAAAGGATCCACAAAGCTTCCAACAATAAATCTCTATTGAGGACTTGTTTATCCTTTAAAAACAAGTCTTTTGATCATCTAAAAGGATCGTCAAAGCTTCCCACAATCAATCTCTATTGGCTCTTGTTTATCCTTTGAAAGCAAGTCTTTGATCATCTATAAGGATCCACAAAGATTCCAACATTCAATCTCTATTGTGCTCTTGTTTATCCTTTGAAAGCAAGTCTTTTGATCATCTAAAAGAATCCACAAAGCTTCCAATAATCAACCACTATTGAGCACTTGTTTATCCTTTGAAACAAGTCTTTTGAACCTCTAAAAGGATCCTCAAAGCTTCCAACAATCAATCTCTATTGAGCTCTTGTTTATCCTTTAAAAACAAGTCTTTTGATCCTCTAAAAGGATCCACAAAGCATCCAACAATCAATCTATATTGAGCTCTTGTTTATCATTTGTAATAAAGACTTTGATCCTCTAAAAGGATCCACAAAGCTTCCAACAATAAATCTCTATTGAGGACTTGTTTATCCTTTAAAACAAGTCTTTTGATCATCTAAAAGGATCACAAAGCTTCCAACAATCAATCTATTGTGCTCTTGTTTATCCTTTAAGCAAGTCTTTTGATCATCTATAAGGATCCACAAAGATTCCAACATTCAATCTCTATTGTGCTCTTGTTTATCCTTTGAAAGCAAGTCTTTTGATCATCTAAAAGAATCCACAAAGCTTCCAATAATCAACCACTATTGAGCACTTGTTTATCCTTTGTAAACAAGTCTTTGAACCTCTAAAAGGATCCTCAAAGCTTCCAACAATCAATCTCTATTGAGCTCTTGTTTATCCTTTAAAACAAGTCTTTGATCCTCTAAAAGGATCCACAAAGAATCAAACAATCAATCTATATTGAGCTCTTGTTTATCATTTGTAATAAAGACTTTTGATCCTCTAAAGGATCCAACAAAGCTGCTCAATAAATCTTATTGAGGATTTGTTTA